>JAEAOA010000173.1:0-20894 GCA_016746295.1 Potamilus streckersoni | reverse complement strand
TTTTAGCCGTCCCATGGTAGGTATTTTAAAAATAATGCTTAGTAAAAACATGGAAACTCTTTTAATTTAGCTGATAATAGTTGTAATAAAAATACAAATACAGTGCATGGTTCTTATTTGTATAAATACACTAATCTATCTGAATTCTTTAAAAACTAATTCTTTCTTATCCGGTACATTCAGCTGTATAATGGTGTATAAACTACCTACCACATAGACAATTCCTCCCTAGAAATGGGGTACCCAACTTAACACAATATACAAATAAGGAGTCTCTGAGGTTATGTCTGCAACAAGCGTTTCTCCTGCTGTAAACTTAAGAAACATGTGTGTGTGTGTGTGTGTGTGTGTGTGTGTGTGTGTGTGTGTGTGTGTGTGTGTGTGTGTGTGTCGCTGGAAACATTCCACGGAAGATATTCGCAATCAGTATCTACGATATAAAAACTGTAATTAGAAATAGTAATTTTGACACGTATAAAAAAGGAGAAAGCAAATAGAGTAGATGCAGATATACGTTTTTGTACAGATAGGTCAATGTTTCTCAAGTTTACAGCAGAAGAAACATATAACGATCACATAGCTCGTTCTCAATTAACCTACTCAATTTTGCCCGTAGCGAGTAAAAGAAAAATATTAAACTTACACTGGTACATCATTTTTGGCATATTCTAGCTACGTGCCTGGCACGTAAAGGTCAATATAAATCTGCTACTACTTTCCTGCAGTAGCTAAGAATTTCGCGACGAATGTTTTTCTAGTCTAGTCAGAAGTTCGAGATTCCATGTCTAAAGGAGCACATACTATTTCAAAAATTAAAATTAGTTCTGCAATTTGGAAACACTTAAATCACAGATGCAAACTAGTACGCCATCAGAATTATAGCCCTTATGGTTAAAGTGTATTTTTGCATTTGTGTATTATTATTATTATTATTATTATTATTATTATTATTATTATTATTATTATTATTATTATTATTATTATTATTTAATAAACAATAAATTAATACATATATAAACTTCATTAATTAATTTATTTTACTTAATTCAATTTAAAATCAAATTCCAAACAAATGTGGGTAATCTCATATGCCTTGATGAAAGCAATACAAAAAGAACTGAAACAAATTCAGTTTGTTGACATAATATAGGTTTTAATAAACAAAACTTCATTGGGAGAAAAGTACCTTTGAATCTCCATAAGTTCGGAACCTTAAGAATTTAACATTTCTATTATCTAGTTTGTAACATAAATACATAATGTCACGCTTACCATCAATTTTTAACTTTAGCACACTGTTGTATGGAATGTATGCTCAGATATTATCCCTTCCAAAAAAAAAAAAAACGGCTAAAAAAGCCCAAGAACATATGCACCATAATGAAGGGGGGGGGAATGTAATTCATTGTCACAGTTCAGACCCAAATTCGATAAGGTTTTAGTCACGAGAATGTGACGTATAAATTCAACTTCGTTTTGGTAAACATTTCAAACAGAATTTTCTGATTTTCTTATTCATTACCCGATGTTGATTTGCTTTCCAAAACAACAGATTAGTGATATTATTTCTAAATAATTATGACATGATATTTAGACGAATTTTTATCAGTTACACATTTTGATCTATTTCTTAACATACTTATGTCGAACAGTATATGCATCACAATTAAAAAGCAATCAATATCTCTGTTTTTGCTTCCCCACCTCCTCCACCAGCATGAAATATAGCCTGTGCTTTTCTTATAACACACAACTAACTGAACAAACACAAATTGTCAGAAAACATTACTAATCATCAACTCAGTCCACGTTAGAAACGTAAGAAACGTTCTGCAATCTACCCGATGGTGTAATTTGTAATTGAACTTGTGTATACCAACACCTAATGGAATATATATATATATATATATATATATATATATATATATATATATATATATATATATATATATATATATATATATATATATATATATATATATATATATACACACACACACACCAAACAGTGATCATGTCCTATTTATTTTTCCCTTTCTAATTTCCCCACATGAACCTCTTATTAGTTGATCAGCTGGACTTTGTACATGTCGACTGCAGGTGTTGAATTAAAACTTATGTGAGCTTTTTGCTATCACGATATGCAAAGTCATCTTAATGCTGTAACAATTGTGTTAAAAATATACTTCTTGGCGTTTACCGTATTCCAGCAATTGAATTAGTAATTAAAACAGCCAGGAATTCCCAACAAATACACGGTAGCTTCTCCAGGTGAATTGAGAGGACTTATTCGGAATATTGCAGTAAATTTAACGGTTAATGAAGGTAGGAATACAGTTGAGGTATGCCGAACATATGGGCTACCCTAATACGTCATCAACTTTCCAAGGTATAACTTGTGGGGTTTCTCTAGGAGATATCAGCTATGGCAATTTGAAGCTCGTAAACTAAATGCGTTGTCAGCTTGCACTATACAACATTTTCCGCATGACACTGATTTTATTTCACATTTCCTGACATGCGAACGATAAATCCAGAAGTACAGAAGTTATTAATAATAAAAATAATATTGGATAATATCAATATGTTAAGCAGAAGGCTGAATTGAAGTATATCGTACATGTGGCTCACTTAAGATTAGGCATATCATGTTGTTAAAACAAGCTTTGACATCTCCGTCACTTCTTTTATCTTGATCTAAGCTGTAGTTCAGAACATGGATATAACTAAACAAAGCTGAGAAGAAATAACAAACAAGCAATTAACTGTTTTTGCAATCTGAAAAAGAAAAAAATAAAGACAATGATGAGGGTGGGGCGATTCTTTAATTGGATTGACGATTGTATTCTTTTTCTTTTACGGCACAACATCCAACCAGCAAAAGTGATATAGCCTGTGTAATAATAATAATAATAATAATAATAATAATAATAATAATAATAATAATAATAATAATAATAATAATAATAATAATAATAATTTGTGATTATATCTTGAAATAACTATGATTTACCTGTCTTGATGTTCGCTTGGAAAGTGTATTATAAGACTTGCCAGATGCTCAGTAATAATGATCTGACAAGAGACTCATATTCGTATATGCGAACAAAAACGTCCATCCTTAAAGTGCTTAGTAATTATGAGGTACGACGTGATTTTTTTTTTCTGTTTTTGTTTCGATGTTACAATGGGATTTTCCATGATTCGTGGGAATAACACAGGCAGACCACAAAAATGCAGTGGGCTACAGATTAGTGGGATGGGTTGGGTTTGCTGTGCACTCCGCACTGTTTTGATGTTTAGCGTCACTTTTGTTAATATACTAACAGATAATTCACACGTGCGGATGTTATTAATGATAAAAATTACGTTGTTACACTTATGAAAATGACCAATAGTTTAAGTTGAAGAGTGAATGTCGATAAACAGCCATAAATACGCATTGCAGGTGGCTCGATTAAGAATGATATTTCTACAGCTTTCGGCAAGAATTTTGTGCAATTTTAATTTTCTTCTAAAACTACAGACTAAAACTCTTTTTTAAGCAAAAAGGAAAACAAAATCCATATAAAATGTGCATGCAGCTCGCCTTATATTATGGGCGACATATCAATCTTTTATTGATTCAGTTTTCAAAAGGTTATACTTTCCTGCTTTTCTCATAATCCCATTGTTTAGAGGTCTTACTTCACTGCTTTTCTCTTAATCCAAGATTTAGTTTAGAATTTCAGTTGTTAAAAGTTTGAAAAATAAAACAAAATCATTATCTGTTTTTCAATCTGGAACAGTGGAGGATAGACTGTCTTTACGTGGTTGTTGAAGTGTTGGTGGGGAGGTGGTGATATATTACTTTTTCTTTTATGATACAAGTTTGGTAGCAAATCCGTAACAAAGTTAACACCATCCAAAACTTTTTAAAAAAATTGTACAGCCAGTGTACTACTACTACTACTACTACTACTACTACTACTACTACTACTACTACTACTACTACTACTACTACTACTACTACTACTACTACTACTACTACGACTACTACTTGTAATAATAATAATAATAATAATAATAATAATAATAATAATAATAATAATAATAATAATAATAATAATAATAATAAAAATATGTAGAGGTATTTCGCTCTTAATCTTAAGATTTAGTATTTAATTTTTCTGTGGGCTACTGATCAATCTGTTATTTCTTTGATTCTGTTTCTTATTTTAATAAATATTTAATGAAACCCGTAAATGTGTAGCTGTAGGTCGAGCTACCGTTTTACAAACTACCCTACAAAACTTTTCATGCACTCATATTTAAAAACGAATTTAATTGCATATTTGGATTATTGGTGTTATGTTCTGGTCGGTTTTTAAAACGAACCGTAAAAGTACAAGAAGAAGAAAATTGATATGGTTGATAACCAGCTTTTATCAACACTGAACACATTCCCTCACGCATTTTATATGATAATACACGGGCTGTGTTTTATGCATTAAAGTAACAAACTAATGAAACCTAAGAAAAATAATACATCAATTATACCGCTATAAACTTCACGTTGATTAAAAAAAATTCCAGGTCGCAATTTCTATAGACTGTATATTTTTCTAATTTGTACCGTACGATTTTTTTCTTAAATGTTCCTGAGTTTCGTATATGCGATTTAAATATAAAGTTCTTTTCAAAGAATACAAACAAATTTAAAATTCATCAGATCTGTTTTGTTTGTTCATAATGTTGCATACATTTACAAGGTGCATGCATTTATCTTTCTGTAACCTGATAATAGTTGTATCCAAAAATGGTTAACTATAGCACAATCGTACAATAAATGAAAAAGCGATTATCCTGTTTCACTGCAACCCCATAACCCTTAACCCCAAAATAATCTAAAACATAAATTGTCTTTTGTAATTCAAATCCGGTACGGAAATAACCCAACAAAAAATAGAAAACATTATATCAAAATTTTAAAAGTTCAAACCATTTAATGGTAAGATAAAAGTCTCTCTTAAACTTATATGCTAATAAATATTTAGTATAATCTTCAGTCAAACCATCCATAATAATAATAATGCTTAATAATAAACAATAATAATAAACAATAATGATGCTTAATCTAAATTCATTTCAATGTCCTATTATATTCAGGATATGAATTATTGATTGGGCCATGCTTCTCCTACAATCCAAATCAATATCATAGCACTCTCTTAAATTTGGAATTTGGAGGGTTTGCCTTTCACTAACTTATAAATTGCAATATATTCTATACAAGTTACTGTTATCCTTTCTTTCTTTTAATATTGATATCGTTATATATATATATATATATATATATATATATATATATATATATATATATATATATATATATATACTGCTTATTATACCTTTTGACTCATAGAATCACCGTTGTAGGCAAATCATTGACTCAGCTGTCTACTGTTAGAAAGGTGTTTCGGTCTAATAAGACTTCTTCTAAAACTTAGCCTGGCACGAGTTTTAAAAACAAGCTTATAATAAGCTTGATTCTAAATCCTTGTCTCTACCTACGTTTACCTATTGCAAGAAAAAAGGACACGTTATTTCTGATCGCTTCAAATTGAAAGATAGGTATTATAATCAATATAGACCTATCCCATATGCTCTTATTTCTAAGAGGCCAATGCCGCAGTCATATTGCAAGCAATAAATTTGTTGGGTCTAATAAACCCTAGTCTGATTTTATTATGGAGAATTATAAACCATTCATGTCAACGGTTTCTATTTCATTCATGGTTGATTTAACCAAATCAATCCCTTTTGAAATTTTTACGGGATACATGAGCATCTTGGAATCTTTTATTATCAGGTATTTTGTCTTTTTTCTGAGAGATTCTGTTCTAATTAGTGTTCTCATTTAGGGAGTAGAGTGCGGCTTTTGTTAATGTTTCTCTCCATTCTGTAAATGTGTCATCAGACTGAGTTTCAGGACATGTGACAGTCGGTATAGTGTTTCCTTTACCCGTTGAGGACATTCATTTATTACTAGCCAAAGACATAGCTGGAGACAAGGTTGTAGTAGTATAGGAAAACCAGGTTTTCAACTCACTTTGTTTTTTTACCCTCCAAACAAGTATAAATTATCCCCCACCCCACCCCCTTTTCTTCCAAAATAAACCAGGTTTTCAACTCACCCTAGAGGAAAACCAGGTTTTCAACTCACTTTGTTTTTTTACCCTCCAAACAAGTATAAATTATAGTCCTAAATTATCCCCCACCCCACCCCCTTTTTTTTTCCAAAATAAAACAGGGTTTTGACTCACCCTCCCCCACCTCTTTTTTCCCCCTACTACTACCTGTAAACAGGTATTTTGTAACCAAACAAAACAACAGGTGTTGGAATGTGATAAGCTCTTTACACAGAGGTGACTAATTTGTTAGAACAGCGCATGTGTGGAATACAATTATTCTAAAGACGGCAAACGGGTTTTACCACAAGATAACAGGATGAAAATTAAACTGTGCATTAGAATGTTTCAGTTAACAAGGTGGAAATTAAACTAGCATTAGAATGAAAATGATATTATTTTAGTTATATTATATCTTAAGTTTAGATAAAATTTTACGTTACTCATATTTTTTATGATATTTTTTTTCATACTTGCTAACCCTCATTGGTAGAATGTCTGTTAACATATTGTCAATAATACGAAATTCACGTAATAAATCATCCATATTATATTTAACTCCTCGTAGGTAAGACCGGATGTGATCAAGTAGTTTCTTATAAGTTTTAATTGATGTTAAACAACCATGCTTCTTTATCAAAAGTCTTGGTTCTACTTTTTTACACGCTGCTGTAAGTGAAACACCAATACCAGATATAATTAACAAAAAGGGATTTAACGATATCCCACTTGAAATTATACCAGAACTGGTCATTAACAATGGTAGATATGATATTACTCGAAGGATCTTGTTGTAGTATTTATAACATTTTTTAACGCACCAATGTTTTTTGTGATAATATTTGTAGTATTGTATTAGTGCGTCCACATCTTGTTTTGGAATATCTTTTGAAATATGATTGAAATCAACTATACTTCTTTTCATTATAATATTAGTTCACATAGTCCTATGTTTGGTTAATTCATAATAAGAGCTGGTTGTTCAGCTATAAATTCCAAACACCAGAGAAAAATTATTAATTTTAAAGTTTTATCAACTGGTTCAAGTACAAATTCTTCTTCAGAATTTTGGTTTATTATTACAGATAATACTCCAGATGAGTCATCATTTAGATGACGAGATAGATATTTGGTAGATATTCTAAACTTTGCACTGCTAAGCACTGACAATCTATACATACCAGTAACTTCTGCAGTGTATTTGATAGAATTATTTTGCCTCGTCCATGTACTAGACCCAGATGCAACAGTATACACAATATTTTTAATCTGTTTGTGAGGTATTTTAATCATATTTGTTTTCTCAACAATATTAGGAATTCCACTAATAATATCATTGAGTTTTGTGTTAATATTAGCGAGTGTAATGTCAACATTTGATGGATTTCCAAAAAATTCATCTCTAATTTTGTTTATGCTTCTGCGAAAACTTGAAAATGTGTTCACGTGACTGGTAAAATTATTTTTGAGTGCTGTGATTTCATTAGTAATTAAAGCGTCCCAATCATTGACATATTTTTTAGTGACAGCATCCCCATCCTCAGTTGGGTTTCCAAGATCTGTAATCTTATTTTGTTTCATAACAATATTCCCACTAAATACATCACCATCTTTTTTAACAAAATCATTAACTGACCTACCAGAATCTTGTATATTACCTAGATTGTTAAAAGTAACGATATTATTAGCAATCGCAGCAGTATTTCGTACAACTACATCTGACAGTTTTACATTACTCGTCTTTAATCGTCCTTCTTTGTCTTGGAAAATGACAACTTCATCTGGATCTACGCTGGTAAGATTTAGTAAATTATTGATTTCATTTTTGAGCCGATCAAGAGTTGCATATTTGGATAAGTCACCTTTAAAACGTTTTGTGGATAAATCTTCTAATAGTGTTCCAAATTTTGTATAGTAGCTCATTATTTACTATCCTAGATAAAATTATCAACACTAGTTTAATATTATACAAAATGGCAAAATCGTCGATACTAAACTTTGATACAGAGAGACTAGTGAAGCATAAACATAATAATGAACTTCCTGATTGTCATTATCTTATTGTTGGGCGAACTGGATCGGGGAAAACAAATTTGCTTATGAACTTGCTTCTTGGTGATAATTTTAACTACGATAGAGTTTATATTTACACAATCAATCCACAGCAAGATAAGTATGAGTTATTAAGTGAGTATAATGAAAAGCTTCGTGATGATCTTAAAGCTGGTGAAGATTTTTTTATAATTAGGCAGCCAGAAGATCTTATTCCAGTTAATCAACTTGATGCAGATGAACATAAGATAGTAGTTTTTGATGATATTCCGCTAAACAACATGGAGATGAACAAAATAAGATCATATTTTTCACTATCCCGTAACAAACAGTGTAATTCTGTTTATCTCGCTCAAGGATTTTATAATGTTGATAGGTTTATTAGGCGAAATACGGGTTGTTTTATTTTATTTCCAGGACTGGATAATGTTGACGTTAGAAATATTGCAAGCGAGCAATGCGGTGGCGTGACAAAAGATAAGTTTATTGAACTTTACCGTAATGCTACAAAAGATAAATTTAACTTTTTCTTATTTGATAAACTTACAAATGATCCAACTAAAATGTTTCGCTGTTGTATTAACACTTACTTACAATAAAGCGTTTCAATTTTATAAAATTTATAATTATAATAATGGACAAACGAGCAAGATACAGACAACACATAGAAGATCTAAAAAAACTTGCTCAATCTCAGGCATCACTTAAGCAAAAAGTACAAGAAGCGCGACGTGGGCAAGTAACTGCTACAGAAACAACAGCTACAATTTTCAAGCCGGTTACTGAAGCATTATTAGGTAAACAACCTGAAACTAAACCACTGTCAGAAGAAGAACTTAAGCAACTACAGGAAAAAGGTTTGGTTGGAATTGTTAGAGAACAACAGGAAGCAGCTGCTGCAAAACTTGTTACTAGATCTGATGAAGAAAAGAGAAAACTGATTGAGGCACTTACAGCAAATATAGCTGATCCTGCGGCTAGACAAGCAGAAACAGATCGATTGATAAACAATCCGCTGGAACTTGAGCGAAGATTAGCAGAGTTAACAACGCAAGGAATAACAAATATTATAACAAATTTATCAGGAGACATAAAAGATATCAGAGAGGAGCAACAAAGAGTCGGTGATCTTACTGTAAAGTTTATGGAAGTTGGAGATCAAAGATTTTATTTTACAAAAAAAGCAAATGATGAGATAAAAGGTAGTGAATATGATGATTTTTTAAACAAAGAAAATATAAGGGGTATTGATGATATAAGCAAGTGGACTGATGCAGAATATCAAGCATTAATCGATAAATTTAATGTAATATTTAATGACGGAGCTGCTGCTAAAGATGAATTAAACACGGTTACAGAGATTAATAATATGATTCCACTTTATGAAAGAATGAGAAAGGGTGTCATTGCTCTCATGTTTAAAAAAACAGCAGAAAATAGTAGAGCAAAACCTTTTGGTAAAGGGTGGAGTTTTAAAAGAAAATTTGATAAACTCGATAAATCTCGTGTAGAAAAATATAGAAAAGAAAAAACAGGAACTGGTGTAAAAGTATTTACTTCAACTACTGAAATGATAGGTAGATTAATGTTATTAATATCATCAAAGGAAGCTGGGAATGTTAGTGTTGAACTTGATAATGAAATCATTGACATACTTGATCATCTAAGATCGAGTGAATTATTAACATCTGACGAATATGAAACTTTACACCGCGACTTAATCGCGGCGACTTAATTTTGTAAAATGATATAATATTAAAGGAATGCAAACAACATTATTACTAAACTCTAGCGAGTCTACAGAAGATAGCGCAAATTTTTCAGTAAATTATATTCCACCTATAGAACTAGATCCTACAAAACAATATGAAATTGGATTAATTTCTTGTACTTGCTGGAATGCTATACCTAACGTGAAAAATGATGTTAACGATGAAATGTATTTTACTATGATTACAACACCTACAATATCTACAACAAAAAAAATAAAAATTCCGCAAGGAGCTTATAATATTGAAGATCTAAACAAGACGATCAAAGAGCTCATAACAAAAGCTAACGGTGTGGCTGATAATTTTGAATTAGCAGCAAATTATAACACATTGCGAACTAGGATAACTTTGAAAAATATAGCAATCAATCTTGAACCAAGAGAAAGAAGTATTGCACAACTGTTAGGATTTACTGAAAAAACTTACACTGCACTTGATCAGCCTATTACATATGACAGTGAACTGCCATCAAATATAACAGAAGTAAATACAATATTAGTAAATTGCTCTACTGCTTCTGGCTCTTATACATCAAAAGGTAGCAAAGGTCAAACGATTTACAGTTTCTCACCAGAAGTCCCGCCAGGTTCTCTCATGCAAATAACTCCACGACATATTATCTATTATCCTTTAAACGTTGAAGATCAAATAACAAGTATAAGGATGCAGTTGACAGATCAATCAGGAAAACAGTTACATGTTAGTAATGAAATTGTAACTTATTATTTACATCTACGCGAGCAAAAGTAAAAATTATGCAACATCAAATATAATGAAACAAAGAAAAAAAGTTTATCGAAGAAAAATAGTAGGAGGATTTTTTGGAAATATATTCACTAAAGTTATTAAAAATATTCCAGGACTAGCGCGTAAAGTTGCACCAATTGCTATTGACGCGGGTAAAGCTTTTGCAACTGGGGCTGCATCTGCCGCTGGGACTGCGGTGGGACAAAAAATAGCTAATAAAATAAAAGGAGATCCACCGACTGCATCTGAAATAAAACAAGCTATCTCAGAAATCGCTCCAACAAAAGAAACTCAAAAAGCTATGATAACAACAACAAAAAAATTATTATCACCAAAGGGCGAGCAGATCATACAAAAATTAATATCTAAAGTAACAGTGCCGCAATAAAATTTTATATAATCTAATAAAATAAAATGTCTACTAAAAATTATCTCGAGTTAACAGAAACTTATGACATCGACAACGATGTGACAGAATTCGAGTTTGTTGAGTACCTTGATGAAAATTCTAACGAACCAAATAAAACTGGTATTAGAACCTTTAACACCAGAGATGAAGATGTATTTCTACTGCCACATAAGGCTATGTTAGAAGTTCGTGGTCAGATTATGACAGTAGCTAATCCACCTGCTGCAATTGCAGTTGGAGCAGAAGTAGCTCTTATAAATAACGGTTGGAGTCTATTCAAAAGTGCTAGATATCAACTGGCCAATCAAACTGTAGAAGATATTTCGAGTCACCTACAAGTTGCAAGTATAATTTTAAATATTATTTCGTTTTCCGACGATTACTCGAGATCAACTGCAACTAATATGATGTGGTTTAAAGATACTGGACGGGGTATAGCTGAATCAACAGAATTTTTAAAGAGAGGCGCTATAGTACATGGAGCTAATGCTGATGAAAATACTGTAATTGTGAGAAATTTTCTCATTGCTAATGCTGCTGCACTAGATATTGTCGCACCTGCTGCAGATGCTAATGCAAACGCTACAAGAGTTTCTCTTACAGCAGTTTTCAATAATCTAAATATAACACCACCAGCTGCAGCTGCAGACGGTACTGCGATGTTAAATTTACTTCTTAACACACTTGATGTGAGAAATCCACGCTATAACGAAGGTTTTGCTAGGCGAAGAAAACTTGCAGCAGGATCACGTCAAATTACAATGATGCTTCCGCTAAGCATGATTTTCGGCTTTTGTCGCGATTATGATAAAGTATTTCGCGGAGTAAAACATACTCTTATTTTAGATCGAGCAGACCAAAACGATTGCTTGTTTAGATCTGGAGGGGCTGATGTACAGTTTATCATAAACAAACTTTCTTTGTGGATGCCACGTATAACACCATCAATCACTAAAATGTCAGAACTAAATAACACGCTTGATAAGCATACAAACAGAATTTACTTTAAGCAGCATAAGGTATATCAGACAGCGGTTCCAAATACTACTGACTACACGTGGAGGGTCACAACAACATCAAGCGAACAACTGCCGAGAAATATCTTTGTCGTATTTCAACAACAAGCTCGACGAGGTAACCAACAACAAAATAATGCAGTATTTGATCACTCTGATGTCAGACGAATATACGCTAGATTAAATTCAAAGCAATATCCAGAACGAGCTATCGAGTGTAATTTTGCTGATGATGTTAATAAAAATATTTCTCGACCGTACATGTACCTGCTTGACGCAATACAAAAATATCAAGATGTTGAAGATGGAACTCAAATATCAGTAGAAGAATTTCGTACGCTTTATCCTATATTTCATTTTGATGTTAGTAAACATAACGAGCGAGCTGTAGACAGCACAGCGGATATTGAAATTACCTGGACACTTGGGGCGGTTCCAGTAGCGCCGTTATACGTATACGCATTAGTGATTAGTGATAGATTTATCACGGTAGATTCTATTGGAGGTAAAATGACAGTTCAAGTTTAATCTACAGTTGTTATATAAAATGGCAAAGTATATTGTAAAAGAAGTGTATTTGACTGATGGCCAAGTTAAAAAATTAGTAGCTGCTACTGCAAAGCGAGAACAGGTATCATTAAAAATCAATCCTAATATTTCTGATGGTGTTTTAACAAAATTAATGCTAACAAAAAATCAAGTAAAAAAGTATGATCGTAAAAAAACTTTTGTTTTAAATTTGAGTGCTGCACAAATGACAGCGATGGCAAAAGAAGGTGGTTTTCTTGGTCCGGCATTATCAGTATTAACTAGTACAATAATACCTAAACTTTTGCCGGTGTTGGGAACATTAGGACTAGCAGCAGCGTCTGGAGCAATATCTGGCGCAACGAAGAAAGCAGTCGAAGGTAATGGTATCATTCGTGGAAGTGGAATAAAAAAATTGTAAATTTTATGTAAATAATATATTATAATGCCACAAAAGAAAAAGAAATCACCAACAACAAAAAAAAAGAAAGTAATAAAAACAAAATCACCAACACCAAAGTGCAAATGCATATGCAATCAAACAAAACAAGGAGGAATTATTCCATTCGCTCCACTTTTGGCGGGACTAGCGGGAAGTCTGCTGCCAAATCTTTTAGGAATCGGACGTGGTCTAACATTACCAGGAACTCGTCGACCCCGTTGAGTAATTTTGATATCATTGATAAGTTAAAAGCGGTTCCTGGATTTCACGGAGTTTATTCTAAAGATGAGCTCTCAGCAATAAAATCACCATCTGCTGTAAGTTCATGTGTTATTAATATACAAGATTTTAATGACGGATCTGGTACGCATTGGGTAGCAGTTTATAATAATAATTATTTTGACTCGTTTGGACTTCCTCCAAGCGATGTAATAAAAAAGTATATGAAAAAAAAATTTACAAAAGTATATTATTCGTCAAATCAACTCCAACCTGTTGGAACGTCTGCTTGTGGATATTATTGTATTATGTTTATCCGACAGATGAGCAGAAATCTTAATTTTTTAAAATTTATTTTACAGTTTGATAAGCAACCTTCTCACGCTAATGATGAGATCGCAATTAATTTTATCTAAACTTATAAGTATAATAATGTCAACATACTGTCTCAAGTGTAAAACTAAAACAGAAGGTATTAATGAAACAACAGAAAAAACAAAAAACAACAGGATAATATTAAAAAGTATTTGTGCAATCTGTGGAAAAAGAAAAAATACATTTTTAAAGAAAACGTCCCCAGCGATAGTATCTCCAGCGACGTCGCTAGGATCTGGTTATCCTAATATTATTTTAGTCGACGACTAAAAATATAGAATGATATGCAACTGTGATTCTGACAGAGATTTGTGTATTGAGCAAAATAAAATTGTCGCATACTGTCAATGTTGTAACAACAGAGAAATAATAGGGTCAGGTATAGATATACATAAACTAATTGGAAAATTGCCAAAACCAAAAGGCGGTTGGACATTGCCAGGGCATCGGTATACTGGTCCATGGAATCCGCTACATCAACAACTAGATGAAAACGACAATCCATTGCCAGGCCAAGAGCCTTACAATCAAGTGGATGCAATAGCAATGCGTCATGATATCTGTTATCGTGATCATGAAAACTCAAAATTAGATTGTGATAAAGTAATGTTAGACGAATTACGTGATATGAAGCCAACAAATCTACGAGAACGTTTTGATAGAAAATTTGTTCAGGGAATAATTGGAGCAAAATATAAACTTGGACTCGGAGAGTCTCGTCAATCACCTCACGATCGGGGAAATAAAGTATATGATGATCTTGCAGTCGAACTACACAGACCTAAAAAAAAAAGTTCCAACGACGTAAAGTTGTCGCTAATGGTGTAGATGATATCTGGGCAATAGATTTGGTGGATGTATCCAATCTAGCTCAGTTTAACGTTGGCGCTGATGGCGCTCCAAAAAGGTATTTGTTTAATGTTATAGATGTTTTTAGCAAATACGCTTTCAGTATACCTGTTTCAGATAAGACAGGAACTTCAATGACCGATGCGCTAAAGCAGATAATAACAAGCACAGAAAGAAAACCAAACAAAATCTGGACTGATCATGGATCTGAGTTTTTTAACAAAAAGTTTGAACAGTTTCTAGAACAAAATAATATAAAAAGGTATGTTACAGGAAATGAGGGTAAAAGCGTTGTTGTTGAGAGATTTAATCGCACGCTAAACGAGAAAATACACAAACATATGACAGCTAAAAACACCAACAGGTACATCGATGACCTTTCTCAAATCGTAAGCGAATATAATAACACGAAACATCGAACCATCAAAATGACACCTAAAAAAGCTGTTAAAAATCCAATATTAGCAAATGAAAACATGTACCGCAGACATAAATTTAAGGTTGGTGATAAAGTTAGAATTTCTTTGATGAAAAAGGTGTTTGCAAAAGGATTTACTCCGAACTGGAGCGAAGAAGTTTTTGTAATTGATAAGGTACTTTTGACAGTACCTGTAACGTACGTTTTAAAAGATCTGGCAGGGGAACCGATTGTAGGTAGTTTTTATGAACAAGAACTACAGAAAACTGATCAGGATGTTTTTGTTATCGAGAAAGTGATTAGAAAAAAAGGGGATAAAAGTTTAGTCAAATGGCGTGGGTATAGTGATAAATTTAACAGTTGGATCCCAACCAAGCAGATTATGATATAATGCTATTATAAATTAACTCATACTTTTGTTTGACAGATTTACATTTTACTGGTTTACATAATGATATTAGATACTGCTTACGATCGTTAGAGATCGTCATTAGATTAAAAATCTTGACAAATATGAAATCAAATTTAATATTTTTCTGTCGGCCTGGAATCTTGATATTTAAAAAAGGTTTGATTAACTGCCAAAACAGTTGTTGTTCGGCAACGGTAAAATTAAATTTAATTAGCTGCTTAGCAATGTGATACTTGACATTATACCGTTTAGTTGTTGATCTGCTGTAATTAGATCTGTCAGCAACAGTGACTATTTCACCATCATCAGATTCATTGTTATATAAAATATCATCTTCGCTATAACCAACAGATTTGTCTATAAAATCTTTGGAAAATGTAATACTATGTATGACATCATCACTGACGACCTTATCACTGACGACCTTATCACTAGTATCTTCTTCGTAGAGTTCAGCGAGTCGTTTCATCAAGTCCATTATTATAATATATTTTTATCTAATTTATTATTATAAGATAACCGATGAGATAAAATATCACCAAAAAGTTAATATAGTAAATTATAACGAACTAGCTGAAGCGGTAAGAAAATGTTTGTTGGGTTATAGTGTTGATGTTATTGTAATGCAAGGTGATTCTCATAAAATATTACTAACAGAAGCAGAAAAAGATAAAATTAATGAAAATGCAGTAACAACGTTAAAATTTAATCACGATGATATCATAGCATTTGCTCATCATTGCTTGACTAAAACCGAATTACAAAATATTATTGATCATCATATCTAAAACCAATCCTAGCATCGTATTCTCTTGAAAAAGTTGATTTTGTTGCTCCATCAGCTATAATTTTTACGACTGCGGGATTTATCTTATAATATTTCGCCGCAGCTGAAATCGATTTGAATTCGATCTCCTCATCCGTTTCGAGGTTTTTTGAAATAACAGGTTTTATTGGGCATCTAAAATTAATACCATTACTATTTTTTCCTTTTCTCACATTTTCCTGTTGCGTTACTATCTCCAGATTTTCCAATCGATTATCAGTTTGTATATTATTGATGTGATTAATAACAAGACCATTGGGTATAGATCCATTGAACACCTCATAAACAAACCTATGACCAAGATAACGAACTTGATTTGTTGATGTTCCTCTAACAGTTACCCTAATATATCCCATATTGCTAATATTACTAAGAACTTTTTTAGTTTTTCTATTTCTAATAATACCGCGATCGTTAGCCTCGTATAAATCAAATACTGGGTGCGGCTGAAACTCATCTTGTAAGGATAAATTTTCAATATTATCATCAGTGACTTTACCATTATAATGATATACACGCTGTCCCTCTGGAATATCATCGCAGAACAACGTGTAAATAAAATCTTTTCTAAATATTGCAATCCTCTCAGCATTATCTCCCTTTACACTAATATTATAACCCGCTGACGTTAATTTGCCAACAGGTATTCTAGTTTTAATGTTAATAACCGAACCAATTACATTTCCAGCGTATAAGTTATACTTTGGGTGAATTTGATAAATCTCTTGCTCACGTGCGCTTGTCAGATTTACTGTCATTATATTATAGGTAATATTTTTTATCTCTAATTGATTTTTAGCGCATGCGCAGTGTGAGATAAAGTTATACTTTGGGTGAATTTGATATGCTTCTTGCTCACATGTGTTTGTTAGATTTGCTGTCATTATATTATAGGTGATATTTTTTATCTCTAATTGATTTTTAGCGCATGCGCAGTGTGAGGTAAAGTTATGTTTTGGGTGAACTTGATATGCTTCTTGCTCACATGTGTTTGTTAGATTTGCTGTCATTATATTATAGGAGATATTTTTTATCTCTAATTGATTTTTAGCGCATGCGCAGTGTGAAAAAATTATCAATTAGATATTACATTATAGTATAATAATGTTAAAATTGCGTGATATAGCTAAGAGAAGCTTTATGGGAGAACCTAATAAAATAGCGACTGCTTTTGCAGGTTTTGATAATAGTTATCAGTTTGATAATCAAATTGTTTTAGTAAATTTTACTGCAACTAATCTTTACCACCTATTACAGACAATTGTAAAACGTGAGCTCGAAAAACACAAAAGTATCAGATTATTTGTGCAATATCATGTTATATTTTCAAAGTTAGTTATAATGGAAGAATTAACTAACAAGGAAATTGCAGAACCTTATATGAACGCAAAATCAAGACGTGTTTTGCTTGGGACTGATCTGTTATCACTATCTGATGAAATACACCAAGAAATTGGGAAAAAAATCGAGGAATTTGCTCAATTAGGTTCGGGTTGGAAGTTTGAAATGATCAAAGGAATATTGTTTCACACGATGAAATATAATGTATTACGAGGTAGTTCATACGTCGACCTGCCACCAAAAATAAAAAGTAAAAGATGTTGTATAAACATCAAAAACGTAGATAACAAATGTTTCCAATGGGCTGTTCTTTCCGCACTATTTCCAGCAGCAAAAAACGCTACTCGTGTTGAAAGGTATATCAGACATGTGTCTAGATTAAATTTTAAAGATATTAACTTTCCAGTGGCAGAAAATCAAATACCAAAATTTGAAAAGCAGAATAATGTTTCAATTAACGTTTTCGGACTAGATGAAAAGGAGGACGTATATCCGAGATATATTTCAGAAAAAGCTTCACAATCGACTATCAATTTACTGTACTACAAAAATCATTATGTTTGGATTAAAAACTTTAACGGACTAGTTGGTAGACAGTACAATAAGGATAAGAACAAAAAGTTCTTTTGTTACCGCTGCTTGCATGGCTGTACAAGCAATGAAACATTACAAAAGCATTTGCAGTACTGTAGTGATGTGCAAAGAATAACAATGCCATCTAAAAAAGATAGTGTGTTACAGTTTGTCCATCATAATCACAAACTAAAAATTCCTTTCGTCATATACGCTGATTTCGAATGCCTACTTCAACCTGTACTTGGTGTAGAAAATAATCCTAATCAATCGAGTACAAGAAAAGTTCAAAATCATGTTCCGTGTGGAGTAGCGTATAAGGTAGTTTGTTGTACTGATTCTAGATTATCTAAATCAATCAAATTATATTGTGGTAAAAATCCAGCTGTTTGGCTTCTCAAGCAGTTGATTAATGAAGTTGATAATATATTTACTCATTTGAAAAAAGTAACGCCAATGTTAAAATTAACACCTCAACAAGAATCCAATCACGAGCAAGCAGAAATTTGTCATATTTGTGAAAAAGCTTTTGACGATGATAAAAAAGTACATGACCATTGTCATTTGACTGGACAGTATCGTGGAGCGGCTCATAATCAGTGTAATTTAAAATTTCATGCTCCAGATTTTATTCCGGTTATTCTTCACAATTTTCGAGGATATGATAGCCATATTATAGTAGAAGCTTTTGGTAATCCTGAGATAAAAGCTCATCTAAAACTCGATAACATCATCAAATGCATCCCAAATAATTTTGAAAAGTACATGTCAGTTACGCTAGGTAAATTGCGTTTTATTGACAGCCTGCAGTTTATGGCAGCCTCGTTAGATGAGCTAGTAAAAGGTTGTAGTAAATTTGATAACCTAAGAGACTGTTTTGGAGATAAATTTAATCTACTAGCTAAAAAAGGAGTTTTTCCATACGAATACCTCGACGATTGGAGTAAATTTGATGAAATATCTTTACCTGACAAAGACAAATTTTACTCACAACTTAAAAATGAAAATATAACTGATGACGAGTACAGGTATGCACAAGATATCTGGAAAGAGTTTGATTGTGAGACTTTTGGTGATTATCATGATTTATACCTGAAAACTGACGTGTTATTATTAGCAGATGTTTTTGAAAGTTTTCGTGAAGTGAGTTATAATAATTATGGACTAGATCCTTGCTGGTATTATTCTGCCCCTGGGTTGTCATGGGATGCTTTGCTAAAGTTTAGTAAGGTAAGGTTAGAATTACTGACTGATGTTGATATGTTCAATTTTATTGAAAAAGGTATCCGAGGTGGTATTAGCGTGATAACAAAAAAATATGCTGAAGCAAACAACAAATACCTGAAACAGTATAACCCTGACCTTCCTTCGAAGTATATAATTTATCTAGATTGTAATAATCTTTACGGTGGTTCGATGGCAGAACCAATGCCTTTTAGCGGATTTCATTGGATCACGGTTGATCGATTTCTATCAGAGACAGAAAAAAAGATACCTGACGATGTTTCCTATTTCGTTGAAGTTGATCTTGATTATCCAAATTCGCTACACAAATTACATAACGATTACCCTTTCTGTGCGGAATCGATGGTTATAGATTATAGTTTGTTATCAAAAGAACAACAAGCGTTAGCATCACCAAGGCAACATTCCATGGTCAAGAAACTAGTACCAAATTTACTTGATAAGAAAAATTATGTTTTGCATTACAAAGTTTTAAAACAAGCAGTCGATGCTGGTCTTGTGTTGAGAAAAGTTCATCGTGTACTAAAATTTAATCAGTCGCCGTGGATGAGAGGTTATATTAACTCCAACACTTCAAGAAGAGCTGCAGCGAAAACAGAGTTTGAGAAAAACTTCTTTAAACTGATGAACAATTCCGTTTTTGGTAAGACGATGGAGAATATTAGGAAACGTGTAAATATTGAAATAGTTAATGATGTCAATCGCAGAAACAAACTTGTGTCAGACGATGATTTTGTGAGCATGAAAATATTTAATGAAAATCTTGTTGCGATACAAAGAAGAAAAACAAATCTAAAACTAAACAAGCCGATCTATGTTGGAGCTGCAGTGTTAGATTTATCAAAGTGGCTGATGTACGATTTTCATTACACTTTTGTTAAAAATCAGTGGCCGGCTAGTAGATTATTGTTTACTGATACTGATTCGCTCGTATATGAAATCGAATGCGAGGACATCTATCAGGACATGTACAATAATCGACATCTGTTTGATCTTTCCGATTATCCACGTGACAGTAAATTTCATGACGACATAAATAAAAAGGTTATTGGTAAGTTTAAAGATGAAATGAACTCGAGCGCTATCAAATATTTTATCGGATTACGCAGCAAAATGTATGCCGTATTGTTAGACAATAATAAAATAACGAAAAAAGCCAAAGGTCTGCCTCGTAATTTTGTTAAAAAGTTTATGAAATTTGATGACTACAAGTACGCGCTTGATGGTGGTGTTAGTTTTATGAGAGCTATGGCAATTCGAACTAATCATCATAAACTCGAAACAGATGTCATTATCAAACGTGGATTGTACAATTTTGATGACAAACGCTATTGTAAAAATGGGGTAGATACATTTGCCCTTGGGTATTGTTATGATGATAGATCTATACTCGACATTATCTTTTCCAACTGAAATTTTATCTAAACTTATAAAATAATGTTTGAAAATTTGACAATGACAAATAGCTACAATAGTAACATCAAATATCTAATGAGGGAC